>CM050448.1:25105439-25132850 GCA_027563935.2 Costus lasius
TCTCTGTTGAGCTACTTATTTCACCCGGAACTAGCAAAAGAATATCGCCGTAATTTAATTAAGATCAACTTAAAATTGACAGTTCAATGACACCAACATTTTATTAGATAACAATAAAAGGAGAGCGATGCAATGTAAGCGGTCCAAGTGCTGACGGAAACATCTAAGGCTGGGGTATAAGCTGATGGTAATTACCTTATGGATTGCATGCGGTTTACAGGAGAAGAAAATTTCAGAAACTGGTAAATGCTGTAGTTGCTTAAGAGTAGCATCTGTTATTGGAATCCCCTTTTGTTCATGCCCTTTGAATGTAAATCTAGGTACAGATGAAGGTAGTCGACTAATTGGTGAATGCTATAGTTGCTTCATCGTGTTATATCATGTTATAGTATGGTCTTTTACCATTATTGAAGAAAACTGGATGGGGCCCATGGGATGTACATACCAGTTCATCAAGCATACATGCGAAAGCAACCTAAGCCAAAATTTACCTTGACTAAAATGGAATGATGCGCAGGGAGGTGAGGTCAAAATTTATATTGACTCATAGGAAAACCTGGCGCATGAGAACCTGCAATGCGCCAATTCTGTGTAAGGCAAAAGGGGTAGACTAAAAGAAAAAATAATAACCGCAGGAAAGACCTTCAAATCCTGCTAAATTGTCATTGAGAGGACAAGCCCTCAAAAGACAAGACAAGTCAAAAGAAAAATTAGAGGAGAAGGTCTGGCAATGGACAAACGAGCTGCCAGAAGTATGGGAATGGAAGAGCTGACACGAAAGAAGGGAAAGGGTTGCTGCAGTCGGCAAAAAAAAATCAAAGAAGAAAAAGGGAGCAACTGCCCTCGTCAGGCCGTGGCTTATATAAGGAAAGGCTAGCCAAGAAAACAAGGGGGAGGAGAATAGAAGAGACGCACAGCTGCTGCAAGGAGAAGCACCAAGAAGTTGTTCATAGGTAAGAAAGGGAAGTTTTTTTACTCATGTAGGCCTGAGGTGCAATAAGCACCGGTGGCATCACAAGGTGCTGGATGGCACCACCGCACACACACACCTTCCTTCATTTTATTTATGTAGGCCTGAGGTGCAATAAGCACCGGTGGCATCACAAAACACTGGTGGTGAAGGAGTGAAGAGATAAAAAACGCTGGTGAAGGAATGAAGAGATATAAAAAAACAAAAAACAAAAAAAGCGGGCGAAGAAGTGAAGAAATGAAGAAATGAAGAGGAGGTGAGGTTAAAAGATGAAGAGAGGTACGAGAGGATGAAGAGTAAAAAGAGAGGAGATGCTCTTAAAAAGAGAGAGAAAAGAGTGATGTTGCGGAGAAGGAAGATGCTCGGACAGAAAACAAAAAAGATTGCTCGATAAAACGGCTGGAAATCATAAAAGAAAAGAAAGCGACACGCTAAGGAGAATAAATCAAAGAAAAATAAAACACGGCAGAATGATCTGAGAATTTAAGAGAAGATGTCGATGAAAGTTACCTGCAAGGAGATTTCCCCTTTTGGACCACTCTTCGGTTCTCCCCTTCGGAAGTTATTCCGTTGCAAGCAGGAGAGCACTGAGAAGGCTTAGTCAGCTAAAACTCTCCGGTTCTACGTCAAGAGGAGAAGGCCGGCTGAACAGTTGATAAAAAAAATTCCCTTCGTCGAAGCAAGCAAAAGAATAGATGCAAGCGGAGACATTTGAGTAGAACCCGATTCCTTCTTGCTTCGCCCTACCTAATGAGAACTGCCGATCGCCACCGGGGATCTCTACCAAAATCAAAAAAAATAGAGCCGTTGAGGTAATGAAAAGAAGGAGAATGGCAAGAAGGGGGAAGAAACAAACCAGAAGGATGCGCCACTCCTCAGGCAGGCCCAGCCCAAGCCCATTTTGCTGGCAGGCCCAATCTGCTGAAAACCAATCTCCAGACATTGATGCCGGCTTCCTCATCCTTCCGATCGGAGAGAACCGTCGACCAATTGGTTAGCTACTAGCAAAAAGGAGATCATCAAGAAGATTTCAGGAGTCTTGAAAACTCGCTAATCAGACCACCGTAAAAATAACAATAACAAGATATAAAAGGGGAGATTTCTAATCCCCAACCTGCGGTTGAAGAGGGGGTTCAGAATTTCCTTCGTAAAGCCATAGTCGTCTCATGCCGTTTCCCCCGCCTCATGTTACAGATTTAGCTGCTGTCCCTTCTAACACCAGCATAGAGGATCGATTCTCATGGTTTCCCCTTTTTCCAGCCCGGACGAATGCCTATCGTCAGAAGCCGCCGTCCGTCCCTTGCGCTTCCGGCCGCCAGACTCATCTTCTGCTCCAGCGACGCTACGCAGCCTGAAGAGTATCGCGCCTCAGAAAATAGTAGAAATAACACCATAATCGCCAGCAACTTAGCAGCTCAAGGGCTAGTGTTGCCAGAGACATCGTGACGCTGTCAATGTTCCTTCTCTGCGGTCTCACCGGATTTCTCCGTCGGCTTCTCTCTTCTGCCTCGAACGAAAGCCTCCCGTTCAGCCACTCAGTCGCCTTCGTTAAGAGGGATTATTCGAGTTCTGTCCGTCGGCTGGCTGATGGGGAAGAGCTTTACTCTTTGACCAAGTCTTACAAAGTCTAAGAAGTCTTACAAAGTCATAGCAATGAGACCAAATTAATAATGGGATTAAAATTACCGGATCAGTAGTGACATCCGCACATTATCCCTAATTAAGAAATAAGTTCAATTTATGAATCAGTTCTTAAGCTTAATACGCTACATCAGATCTCCAAACCCCTGACCAGTGTCTTCAATGCCTCCAAATTGTTGTCCGAAGGAATAACCAAACTTTGCCCGCCGCTTGAAACGGTCAAAATAAGACTTACCCTTTGACCAAGGGTTATGACGTCAAGAAGCTCGACTTTCAGACTTCGGCCATCGTGATAAAAAAGGGAAAAAAATTTTTTGTTAACTGAAAGTCGCGAAATCATAATAAGCTTACATAGCGTGGTCAAATCCCCCTCCCAAATTTTAATCTGGACAATGTGACCAAAGTTAATAATATCCCATACTCCTCCCGAATTGAGTGATTGACTTAAACAAAATTAGTAAGCCTTGACATGTTACAATGGAATATTGATTGGGAGATGCGTACGTCGATGTTTATCGTCGGGGCGTAGCTCCTCAATATAACGATATGCCTGTTAGGGTTGAACTTCTAAATCATCCAACACGCTGTAAGGCCGGATAAAACCTCAAATCAAATTATCCAACACGCCACAAGGCCGGATAAAATCTCAAATCAAATTATCCAACACGCCACAAAGGCCGGGTGATTTTCCAAATTCCAAATATCCAACACGCCGCAAGGCCAGATAAAATCTCAAATCAAATTATCCAACACGCCACAAAGACCGGGTGATTTTCCAAATTCCAAATATCCAACACGCCGCAAGGCCGGATAAACTCCCATATCAAATTATCCAACACGCTTTAAGACCGGATAAATTTTTAAATCATCCAACAAGTCACAAGACCGGATAAATTCCCAAATTAAATTGTCCAACATGCCACGAGGCCGGATAATCCCCTAGTCCAAGTTACTCAACATGCCCTGGGGTCGAGTAATCTCCTTCAAATTCAAGTCATCCAACACGCCGCCAAGGCCGGATGATCTTCCAAATCCGATATCCAACATGCCTAATGCATTACGATGGAATATTGTTTGGGAGGTGCGTACGTCGATGTTTACCATCGGGGCGTAGCTCCTCAATATAACGTTGTATTGTTTAGGCCGGATATTATCTAACAACACGTTGCAATGCCAAATACTCAATGAACACAAATTGCCCAAGTTGATGAAAGCTCTTTTCTTTTATCACATATATGTCATGTCGAACCATGTATTCTCATCATATTTATAAATGATATCGTTTGACTCGCCTCTTTTATTTTGTTGCGTATTATAGATCTCTTAATCAAAGGTTCCCTAATTTTAGGGGTAATTAACAATGAGCGCGAGCGCTCATTGGAAGCCAGAACCCATTAAACAAAAAAAAACCTTATTAATTTAAGGTGAATTTGAAAACGGTCATATTACATTCCTTAATGTAGCAATTTTGACCCCACAAATTCTGGCACGCCCGGTGGGACCGGCTTCTCCTTTCATCTTCGAGATCTACATTACGCAACACAAAATTTCACGCCCTTGTCCTTACACTTCTCTTGTTCTGCGCAGCAATGGCGAAGAAGCTGAACATCTTTGTTGAGGATGCATCAATCATCATGTATGGAATTCAATTTGGCTCCATTTCGAAAGAGGACGTCGAGTTCATCTATCTGCCCTTTACAGACTCTGAGAACATCAAGGGTGAAAGGAATGTCACTCCAGTCGTCAAGTTTAAGACGTCCCCGAAGGAAAACAGGACTGCCACAAAAAAAGAAGAACTGCTGGTCGCTGCTGATGGGGACACGTTCGACAAAGAAGAGGAGGAATCATCCTTCACTGTTAACGGGGGCAAGATTCACCAAGCTGTATTCTCAAGCCCTGAAGAGACAAAAAAGCGGGAACGACAAGCCTTAAGGAAGAAGAAGGCTAGGCTCTCCCGACAAGGTCGCCTAATCCCTGTAAGGCGTAACCATTCTGCTGCTAAGGTAGAAGCTGCGATGACAAACAAGTTTGCGCCGCTTCTGTCGGTTCTAAAAAATTCTAATTTGATAGAGGGACTGCAACTGCGAACCAACCCACGAAACAAGCCACACCCAAAGCCCAGAAATATCACTATTCAAAAGACAACATCTCAAGGGATTTATGAGGCATACAAAAGGGCTCAAAAGAATATGAAAAGAAAGGAAAGACGTTTCAAGACTAGCCATAAGAAAACGGAGGGTTATACAATTCATGCAGTGCGGATGGTGGAACACGCACGAGAGACTAGCTCTAATTCCGAGGAAGAAACCCTTCGTACCATGACAAGAAAAGCTAAGAGTAAAAAATTAGCCTCTGTCATAATCCAAGGGCCCGTCCAACGATATGAACCAGGAGCGACCTCTTTGCATCAGGAAATCTTGGAAGGGGAAGAGGAAGACGAGGACGAACCTGTCATGACCCCAAACCATGACCATAGGGACGAAGCTATCGCTGACCTTAAAAGACAGCTCAAGAAGAGAGATAACGACATGAACGTCCTCATGGCAAAATTCGAAGAAGTGACAAGTATACTAGCAAAGACGCAACAGATGCTATTACGCCAAGAACAGCTGCCGCGAGAGCAGAACAACGCTCCGACAGTGTCTTCCCTACCAGCTCCGCCAGCTCAATCACCAGCTCAGTCGAATGACGAGGCGATCACCTTGACTAGGAGAGAAGTACAAGAACTGGTGATGGACCAGCTGAAACAAATGGGGGGAACCAAAATTGCTCCGCAAAGGAGGCGAGGGAGACCATATCCAACTGTATACGATGATATCCCTTACCCCAAAGGGTACATCGTACCACATTTTAAGATGTTTAATGGAATAGGAAACCCTGACCAACACTTGGCCCATTTCGTCGCGACTTGTGGGAATACCCGCGACAATGACGCCTTATTGCTCCGGCAGTTTCCACAAAGTCTCTCAGGGATCGCCTTTGAGTGGTACTACTCCCTGGAGAATGAAGTTATCGGAACTTGGGCTGACATGGAGGAAACTTTCAGGATGAAGTTTGCTTCGGTAAGCGATAAGATTACGATCGCGGATCTGGCAGATACAAAGAGGAAAAAGGATGAGACCGTCCTTAATTACATTACAAGATGGAGAAATTTGAGTATTAAATGCGAAAAGCCACTAGAGCAAACCGAAGCCGTAGAATTGTTGGTCCGCAATATCGACAGCTGGATGGCCCCCTTTCTTTGCGGCAATAACATTTCTACATTTCAAGAATTGATCACCCAAGTAGCAAAGCTGGAACGAACAAATCATCAGCCCTATGTAAATACGCAGAACCCGAGATTCAAAAGGGAAGAACCAAGAAGGAATGAGCCCAAGGTCGCCTATACAAACGCTGCCAGCAGAGGCAAAAGGGTGGAGGTTCATAATACAAACATACCTCGAATCGAGAAAGCGCCAACGCTTGGCGAAAATAGCCGAGGCAGGCCGTTGACCCTTGAAGAAAGAAAGAATAAATTCTATTCTTTCAAAAGAGAAAAGACGATGAAGATTTTTAGGGATGCCCTGAAGAACGGCTTACAACTACCAGAGCCGAAACGCCCTGAAGAAAGCAATAAGACTGACGATCCCAACTTTTGCCCTTATCATCGCGTACTGGGGCACACAATAGAAGACTGCTATATTTTCAAAGATTGGGTGGAGAAACAATATAAGACAGGGAAGATAACTCTATCGAAACAGGTATTGAATGAAACCCAAACCGAGGAAGTTGATGTTATTCAAACAAGAATAGATCCGGCGCCTATAGAAAACTAGGAGTGGAATACCGTGGTGTCAAAAAGGACGTTGCGACTCCTCCAAAAATTACAACAGATACCAGGTATAGTGTGGAAAGACACCTTGTCCCCACGATACGTATCGCCAAGACCTCGTCCACCAACAAGGGAAAGTCAAAAGAAAAAGAAAAAGAATCCTCAATTGAAGAACAAAAATAAGAAGGTAGCCTTTTCAACTAAAGCGCAAGAAAAGGGCGATCTCAAAAAATACATCGACTCGCTTGAAGAGTATGTGCAAGAAATACCTGAGCCTATAAAACTCCACCACTACATCACTGAAGAGGTGTGGGAAGGACTCCTAGAAGACGACTCAGAAGATGAGGTGTATGAGGTGGAATCCTGTAGGATGATCTCGGTGATCCCGGAACCCCCGAAGGAAAATGAAACTGACGATGCTGAAGCTGTCACTACCGCGAAGATGGGAGTCTGTAACGCGATTAACCTGGGAAGTGACTCCGAAGATGAGGTTTTACCTGCCTACTTATATGAGGAACCACCTGCCGCTGAAAGCAGTAAGCAAATAAACGAATCATGCCAAATGAATCTTAGAAGCGGCAAGGTCGTGATAGGACGTACGATAGACAAAGAAAAGGAAAAACTCAAAGGAAAGCAAATTGAAACACAGGAGGTGGGTGACGATGCGGTACTCCCACTAAAGCCATCCTCTTCTGAATATAATATATTGTCACATTTGAGGAAGGTCCCCGCCCTCCTCAGTATATATGATGCTTTGATGATGTCACAAGAACTGAGGGATGTTCTTATTTACGCCCTGCAAAACCCTCAGAAATTTTGAGCATTCTTCGTGGAGGCTGACATAAAGGAGGCATTGAGTACGTACGCTACATCGTCCATTACTTTCAACGATGATGACATGCTATTGGGAACGTCGCAGCATAATCGACCGCTTTATGTGACCGGGGACGTGGAAGGAATAAAGATAAGTAGAATCTTAGTTGATCCAGGGTCGTCGGTTAACCTCATAACCTTGCGGACCTTAAAAAGCCTTTCTTTAGGCGTCCATGATTTAACGGCCGAAAAAGTTGTCATCCAAGGGTTCAATAAAAACAGCTAGAAGGCTTTAGGCTCCATGTATTTACCATTGCAGCTCGATGATTTAAAGACCGAAGTTAAATTCCATGTTATCGACACCGATACATCATACAAAGCGTTGCTCGGAAGACCTTGGCTGCATGAGAATCACATAGTCCCCTCTACCTTACACCAATGCTTGAAATACCTGAAGGAAGGTAGGGAAGAGCGTATCGATGGGGACATCCAGCCCTTCTCAGTGCATGAAGTTAAATATGAAGATGCACACTATTTCATTGGATCGACAACGCAGCCTGTGAAATCAACACTACAGAACTCGATCATCTCTAAACTAAAGAAGACAACTTTGTCCGCATGTCCCTATTTTGGAAGTGACTCCGAGTCAGAAGCGAGTGACTGCTCAGCCTCTGCGTGCGACGTGGTTGAAACTCATGAGAAGGAAGGTTGGTCACAAAGACTGACGACACGACAAAATATGACGGAATACAAGGTAGGAATTTTAAGAGTTCCTCAAGGCTATCTTAAGGGTTTCACCCCCCTGAACGCATCGCAAGTCATGGAGATGAAGACCTTTATTGTTCCTAGCAAGAGGGAATGCACAAAAGGAAGGCTCTTTGTTCATAAACTCATACACTTCTATCAGTCAGATGAAATTCATCACGTCAGGACGAATAATGAGAATGACCCAGAGTCAACGCAACTTATCGAGGTCCCCTCATTTGCTTATTACCCCCCGAGCTTAAAAAATCTCGTGAAAAAGTATGGTTGTTTGAAGCCTCGTTTAAAGAGTGAGTTACGCCAATTTGAAAAATTGTGGAACCCGGGTTCACGAAATATCACGTTACCAAATGGGAAGATCTCCAATACCCGTGGTTTAGGGTATATAGAACCAAATGAAGAAGCTCTTATGTTTCATTCATATACTTGCAACATGGTAACAATAGGCGAAGCATGCGCAATGGAACAAGGAAATGAAGAATTCAAGAGGGCACCAAAAGAACTGGAAGATGGGGGGTAGACCACCTGCGATGAGTTGATTGAGGTCAATCTTGGATCGGAAGAGGATGTTAGGCCCACCTACATAAGTGCACTACTCTCTCGACATGAAAAGGACCAGCTGGAGGCACTCCTCTACGAGTTTAGCGATTGCTTTGCGTGGACATATAAAGAGATGCCGGGCCTGAGCCCGGAGGTCGCTGTCCATAATTTATCGATCAGTCCTGATATCACTCCGGTGAAGCAAGCACCGAGAAGAATGAGGATAGAGCTTGAGGAGCAAATTACCCTCGAAATAAAGAAATTAATCGAGGCGGGTTTTATAAGAGAGGAGAAATACGCAGACTGGATAGCAAGTATCGTCCCCGTGAAGAAGAAAAATGGGCAAATCCGGATCTGCGTGGATTTTAGAGACTTGAATAATGCATGTCCCAAGGATGATTTTCCACTCCCTGTGACAGAAGTGATGATCGATTCGGTGTCAAACTTTGAAGTGTTCTCATTTATGGATGGGTCATGTGGTTACAATCAAATTAAGATGGCACCCAAAGACGAGAAGCACACTGCATTTCGTACGCCTATCGGCATTTTTTGCTATACCGTCATGCCGTTTGGGTTAAAGAATGCTGGGGCAACGTATCAACGTGCAATGACCAAAATCTTTGATGATTTAATCCACAAACTCGTCGAGTGCTATGTCGATGATTCGGTGGTTAAGTCGCGATCTAGAGTGGAGCACTGTCGGGACTTGAGGACCGTGTTCACTCGCATCCGTAAGTACAACCTCAAGATGAACCCATTCAAATGCGCGTTCGGAGTATCATCTGGAAAATTCCTGGGTTTCGTGGTCAAACACAAAAAAATTGAAATTAATCCCTCAAAAATATGTT
This sequence comes from Costus lasius, assembly GCA_027563935.2. Taxonomy (NCBI): domain Eukaryota; kingdom Viridiplantae; phylum Streptophyta; class Magnoliopsida; order Zingiberales; family Costaceae; genus Costus; species Costus lasius. Next base: position 25,114,825 of record CM050448.1, read on the forward strand.
CAATCAAAGACATGCCGCCCCCAAAGAATCTTAAGGAGCTTAGATCCTTTCAAGGACGGCTAGCTTATATTAGGAGGTTCATTTCCAACTTATCTGGGAGAATCCATCCCTTTTCGAAACTAACAAAGAAGAATGCTCCATTCATTTGGGACGGCGCGTGTCAAAGCGCTTTCAAAAATATCAAAGAATATCTTTCATATCCTCCAGTCCTTGGGGCACCTATCACCGGAAAACCACTCATCCTATACACCACGGCATTGGAGGCATCCTTGGGGGCACTATTGGCCCAGAATAATGACGATGGGAAAGAGACCGCCTTATATTACCTCAGCCGGATGTTCGTAGGGGTAGAACATTCCTACTCTCCAATTGAAAAACAATGTTTGGCATTAATATTTGCCATTAAGAAATTAAGACACTATCTCCTTGAACATGAAGTTCGTCTCATATCAAGAGTCGACCCCTTAAGATACTTGATGACGAGGCCTACTTTGACAGGACGATTGGCTAAATGGGCCGTCCTACTCCAAGAATTCGACATCACATACGTGTCACAAAAAGCAATGAAAGGGCAAATTCTCGCCGATTTCTTAGCAGCTCATCCTGTCCCTGATGATTCTCCCCTGAATTATGACTTTCCAGACGAGGAAATATTAAATGCCGAAGTCGACGATGGATATTGGGAACTCTACTTCGATGGGGCGTCTTCAATTCAACCAGCTATTCCCCCAAATATCCCGAAAGTAAAGTCAGGGATCGGCCTGGTATTCATCACCCCTGTTATAACCCGCTTAGTAAGCAAACTATTCATTAACTTGGTGAGCCGATTTGCAACGTGGCCCAATTTATTAAAATGCTTAAGCCCAAGTTAACAATAGCAAGCCCACTAAGCCTTATATACCATATAATAGTTTCTCCCACTTGCAATGTGGGACTATACTCGGGGTATTACAATCTCCCCCACTTAAGACTTGACGTCCTCGTCAAGCCCAAACATTAACACATGCCCAAGAATCATCCCTTAGTCGGCAGCATGTGAGGTCAGCCCAAAGGTGGCTCCACCATCCTCGGTAGCCCTTTCCTATTGGCCTCTCACCATGCTTAGGACTAAGTTTTGCTCTGATACCATTTGTTATAACCCGCTTAGTAAGCAAACTATTCATTAACTTGGTGAGCCGATTTGCAACGTGGCCCAATTTATTAAAATGCTTAAGCCCAAGTTAACAATAGCAAGCCCACTAAGCCTTATATACCATATAATAGTTTCTCCCACTTGCAATGTGGGACTATACTCGGGGTATTACAACCCCGGAGAAGGGGATATTACATTACTCCTTAGCCCTCACTAGTCCCTGTACCAACAACGAAGCTGAGTACGAAGCTTTAATCGCCGGACTCGAGCTCGCGTTAGAGATGAAAATTGAGAGGATGCATATATATGGCGACTCCCAACTCATTGTCAAGCAGGTGACGGGTAAGTACCAAGTCAAGAAAATGGAATTACACAAATATCATACGAAGGCTGTGGAACTCATGAAAAAAGTACCATATGTTACTTTGACTTGCGTCGCTAGGGCTGCTAATGGTAGAGCAGACGCACTAGCAAAGTTTGCCACAGAGCTAGCTGGACCATCCGTTGACCAAATCAATATTATGATTAGGGACAGGAAGTTGATCGCACCGGCCGAAAATGATGACGTTGACATGAAAGAAACAACAGATGCTATGACGATTTCCCCCACACTAGAGCATGATTGGAGGGAGCCATTTGTGGACTATCTCAAAAATGGTATTCTACCCGAAGATAAGATTCAAATAGTACAATTGAAAAAGCGGGCCCTTCGGTATACATTCGTGAATGACACACTGTATCGTCAATCGTATGAACAACTTTGGCTCAGGTGCATCGCGATGGATGAGATCGCTCACGTATTACATGAAGTCCATTCCGGCCTTTGTGGTGCCCACCAATCAGGACCCAAAATGTATCTTAAGATTAAGAGGCTGGGGTACCATTGGCCAAGCTGAAGGGTCCCCTTCAATGGGGAGCGCATGCATATGAAACCCCTTTCAAGAGGGGGGGCGAAAAACCCTTTAGGGTGGCGCATCAAAACTTTCAAGCGGAAGCTAGGGTTTTCATGGATCTTAGCAAGATAATATGATCAACAAGATGGAGTTTAGATCTTTACCAAAGCCATGAAGAAGATGGCGACTTGGAAGAGAAAAATCGAAAGGGATCTTCTCCCTAGTTGACGCACACAAGATGATGTGCTTGCTCCTTGGAGATCCTTGTGCTAGCAAGGTCCTTCAAGGGTTGTCGTATGCAAGGGATGAGATGATCCTTTGGCCGAGAGCTCCTTGTCCAAAACCACCTTCTCGTCGATCACCCTCAAGCGAAAGATGCAAGGCGTTGAGACCAGCCTTCCACATTACCACATGGAAGCGTTTTTCTTTCATTATCGAAAACCGCCTTCCAAAATAGGTAAGTCTCAATGGCTTAAGCGTTCACTCCAAGTGAACGTTCGAAACTTCCTTGCATTGAACCTCTCATTGAACCAAGCGATCACATAGTGAACCGGTTCAATTAGAGTTGGTTCAAAACGCAAATTGAGCCAAGCCACTTGGTCTAGACCATATCAAACCCTAAGGTTCCAGATCCAACCGTCCATCTCCTGATGCTCTTGATCTCACCGATCTAGCATCAACTCTCTCGATCGAAGCTTACCGATCTCAAGCCCTAATCAATCAAACATGATCAGACCAGATCTCACTTACAATCAGAGTTTATTTCCCTTTAAACTGAACCCAAAGAATTCAGTCCACACGATCTGACTTAAGTAAGCCATATCATCACATTGTGCGACCCTAAGGGTTTCCTTTAAATGTCGGTAACGATAACTTACGTTATCACGATCAGTGAGGGGTATCTAGCAACACATCACTGTCTCCCGATATAAAGGAAAGAGTCTTCCAAGACTACACCCAAAACACAGCTCAAGTGTGAATCAAACTCACGAGGCATGCATGTTTCCTTTGCCACTGGATGTTCTTATTGGACAAGCATGTCAAGCCTGTAACTCCAATACGATGAGCATGATTAGATCAGATGATCATAGTCATCTGGGTATGGCCATACACTATCTCAATCATCTCATATAGGGGGGCCCTTTAGAACATCACACTCCTTGAACAAGGAGACGGCAATCCTATATCTATCACTAGTGTCCTAACCTGACTCATGATCATTATCCAAGATAGTCTATAATCATTATCTTTCAAATGATATTGAACTACCTCAAAATAATGACATTCATCATTTAGAAACACAAGTGATCTCAAGTCAAAGGACATGTGCCACTTGATGCATACAAGGAATATTCACATTGTGACAACCAACTGAATATCCTAGTAGGGTCTGTCCAGTACATCCAATGTACCCATGAGTCTACATCTTATTCCATGCTCGAAGCATCCTATAAGATTAGAACACATATTAGTCTTAACCATATCAAGGCTGTCTCATGTTCACCAAGATATCTCGACTAAGGACTTATAGCCTGTCAGCCTAGCTGAACAGCTTTGAGACATTATTCAGAAGTACTCTCATTACAGCAGACAAGATAACAACCTGAATAATAACCATGCCTTTTATAAACACAAGAGTTTATTACATGATACTTATACAATCCCAAGGCCTCAAACATTAGCCTTAAGGGCATACCCCAACAATCTCCCACTTGCACTTAATCTAATGGTTGAGAAATCTCAAACCCATATTATTACAGTGCTTCTCATGCTTCTGCTGCGCCAGAGGCTTGGTAAGCGGGTCTGCCAGATTGTCATCTGTATGAACCTTGCATATTTTGATCTCGCCTCGATCAATGATCTCCCGGATCAAGTGAAACCGTCTCTGTATGTGCTTGGACTTCTGGTGCGACCGTGGTTCCTTTGCTTGTGCGATTGCTCCAGTGTTATCACAGAAGATAACCAAAGGATCTGCACTCGAAGGAACAACACCAAGTTCTCTCACGAACTTACGAATCCACACTGCCTCCTTGGATGCTTCCGAGGCTGCAACATACTCGGCTTTTGTTGTGGAATCAGCAACAGTTGACTGTTTGAAACTCTTCCACACCACTGCTCCACCATTCAAGCTAAAGACATAGCCTGATTGCGATCGGAAATCATCCTGGTCTGACTGGAACGAAGCGTCAGTATATCCCTCTATACTGAGTTCTTCCTGACCACCATATATCAAGAACATATCTTTGGTCCTCCGCAGATATTTTATAATGTTCTTGACCGCAATCCAGTGTGCCAAACCTGGATTACTTTGGAATCGACTGGTCACGCTTAACCCGTAAGCGACGTCTGGGCGAGTACACAACATCGCATACATAATGGACCCAATAGCCGAAGCATAAGGCGTATTGTCCATTTCATCTTTCTCAGTCTGTGTTTGTGGACACTGACTCTTCGAAAGATTCAGACCATGTCTGACTGGAAGATATCCACGTTTAGACTTCTCTAAATGGAATCTCTCCAGGACTTTATCGATGTAAGTACTTTGGCACAGCCCGAGAAGCCTCTTAGATCTATCCCGGTAGATCTTCACACCTAACACATAGGCTGCTTCTCCTAGATCTTTCATCTGGAAACATTTTCCTAACCATGCTTTAACCGCATGCAGTTCAGGAATATCGTTTCCAATGATTAAGATATCATCGACGTAGAGGATTAGGAATGTAATTACGCTCCCACTAAACCTCTTATATACACACGGGTCATCTTCGTTCTTGATGAAACCAAACTCAGAGATTGATTCATCGAAACGAATATTCCAGCTTCTAGATGCTTGTTTCAATCCATAAATGGATTTCTTTAACTTGCATATTTTATGACGATCTGCTGGATTAGTGAAACCCTCAGGTTGTGTCATATACACATCCTCATCCAGATTTCCATTAAGGAAAGCTGTTTTCACATCCATCTGCCAGATCTCATAATCGTAATACGTAGCTATCGCGAAAAGAATCCGAATAGACTTAAACATGGCTACAGGTGAGAAAGTTTCATCATAATCTATCCCGTAGATTTGTTTGAAACCTTTCGCAACTAGCCTGCCTTTATAGGTAACCACGTTACCATCCATGTCAATCTTCTTCTTGAAGATCCATTTACAGCCTATAGGGATTACTCCCAGAGGCGGATCAACCAAATCCCAGACTTGGTTATCTGACATGGAGTCCATCTCGGCTCGCATAGCATCAAGCCATCTAGCTGACTCCGGTCCACTGACCGCATCCGCATAAGTGAGGGGTTCATCATTATCAATGATGTAGACTCCATCATAGCGCTCAGGCTGTCGACGGATCCTTCCCGATCTTCGCGGTTCCCGTGTTATCTGAGCCTCAGGTTGTTCAATAACCTGATCCACTGGCTCTGGCTCATCCAACTGCACTTGACTACTTTGTCCTTCCTCTGGATTCTCATCCAGCTTTATTTCTCTCCCACTGGCCTCTTGCAGAAGAAATTCCTTCTCAAGAAATATGGCCGTCCGAGCAACAAAAACCTTGTTCTCTTTGGGATCGTAGAAATAATAACCCTTAGTTTCCTTAGGGTAACCGACAAAGATGCATTTCTCAGATCTGCTCTCCAGTTTCCCAGAGGCGAGCTTTTTGACATAAGCCTCGCAACCCCAGATCCTGATAAATGTCAAGTTAGGCTGTTTCCCATACCATAACTCATATGGCGTCTTTGAAACTGCCTTGGATGGCACTCGGTTTAGTACCTTTGCAGCTGTTTCCAGTGCAAAACCCCAAAAGGAGTATGGAAGAGTAGCCTGACTCATCATAGAACGAACCATGTCAAGTAACGTTCTATTTCTCCTCTCGGACACACCATTCCATTGCGGTGTTCCTGGCGGAGTGAGCTGTGAGATAATCCCACACTCTTTCAGATAGTCAGTAAATTCTCGACTTAGGTATTCTCCACCTCGATCAGAACGAAGTGCCTTGATATTTCGGCCTAACTGATTTTGTACTTCATTTTTGAACTCTTTGAACTTGTCAAAAGATTCATTTTTATGTCTCATTAGATAGACATACCCATACCTACTGAAATCATCAGTAAAGGTAATGAAGTACTGATAGCCACCTCTGGCATGTTTACTAAATGGCCCACACACATCACTGTGTATGAGGTCAAGTAAACCTGAAGCCCTTTGACCTTTGTTAGGAAAAGGAGACTTCGTCATTTTACCCATCAAACAAGCTTTGCATGTATCAAACTCCTCATAGGAGAAAGATCCCAGCAGTCCATGATCATGCAACCGCTTAATGCGTTTCTCGTTTATATGGCCTAAACGACTATGCCATAGCAAGGTGCTGTCATCAGCATACTTGGCTTTCTTATTATCAATGTTTTGTATAGAATTTTCCATGTCCAACATGTATAACCCATTGTTAATTGAACCAGTTGCATACACAATATTATCTACAGATAAAACACACTTTGAAATATTGCATTCAAAGGCAAATCCTTTCCTGACAAGAGCAGGAATAGAGATAATATTTTTGGTGATACTCGGTACAAAATAACAATTGTTTAATTCCAATACAATGCCAGATGGTAAAGAAATGAAATAGTCTCCTACAGCAACAGCAGCAACCCGTGCCCCGTTTCCAACGCGTAGGTCTACCTCATGCTGTCCCACCTGCCTTCTTCTCTTGAGTTCCTGTACATTTGAACAAATGTGAACTCCACATGCAGTGTCCAACACCCATGAAATAGAAGAAGATGAAACCATGACTTCCGTCACGTATATACCTGAGCCAGAAGCGATGCTTCCCCTCTTATCTCCTTGGAGCGCTTTACAGTCCTTTTTCCAGTGACCCAGCTGGCCACAGTGGAAACACCTGTTGTCCTTGGACCGCTTGACCTTCTGTTTCAGAGCCTTACTGTAGTTCTTGACAGGGGCCTTGCCCTTCTTCCCCTTCTTCTTGTTCCTAAAAGGAACCATTAAGACAGAGGTTGAAGGCTTGCCCTTCAGAGTTTCCTCAGTAGTCAAGAGCATATTCAGCAGCTCTGCCGGCGTACAATCGATTTTGTTCATATTAAAGTTAATGATGAACGCATCGAAAGAAGGCGGAAGAGACTGCAGAATAATATCTACAGCAAGCTCCTGGTTGACGGTATGCCCCAGTTTCTCCAGAGCCTCCTTGTGCCCAATCATCTTGAGCACGTGAGCTCCCACTGGGCTCCCCTCAGCCAGTTTGCTCTGAAAGAAGAGCTTCGTCAGATTATAGCGTTCTGTCCTCGCCTGTGCAGCATACAGCATCTTGAGGTTCGCTATAATCTCTATAGCCGACATATCCTCATGCTGACGCTGCAGCGGTGGCGTCATAGACGCTAGCATCAGGCAAGCGACATCAATGCTATCATTGACGTGCTTTTCATAGGCATCACGAACCGCCCTTGCGGCGTTCGCAGCGGGCTGCGGCGGTATCGCCGTCTCGAGGACATACAGTTTCCTCTCTGCCTTAAGAACGATCTTAAGGTGTCCGAACCAGTCAGAGAAGTTCGGCCCAGCAAACTTCTCCCTTTCCAGTAGGGATCGCACATTGAAGCTCATGGTGTTCGTTGCTGCAGGAATCTACAACAATGCAAGAACAGCAAGGTCAGTATCAATGTTCAGAATCAATCCAGGACTTTAAGAAAGATTCTTTTTCTCACTATTTTGTCTGACTGAAAAATCCAGAAAACAGTCCGAAAGAGTAACACTCTTTTAGTGAGATGGGATCCAGATTTCATACTTGGTCTCCGCGTCCCGCTCAGGCGAGATAAGATGCACAGAGATGACAAGCATTAATTTCTGGTAGGCTGTCCCAGCCAATCGCCAACCCGTGCGATTCCCCTTCATCTGGGCAATCCAGCAGACTGTGCCAACTGAGTTGGTACAACACAGTCTCTGACCCCACAGATGGCTGCCTCCATGCACTACCATATGCGCCACATATGTAGTCTACATGGTCAAGCTGACCTGACCTACTCCCTGGACCACCACGTGCTATGCTGAGCAACGAGAAGGGATAAATCCCTACTCTGTAACACGCAGGTGTAATCCTGCACTGTCTGAAGATAGATGGACGTGCCCACTGAGTGGGTTCAACACGGCTCCAACGATAGTCAGAACAGTGAGGTTTCGCGCCAGAAGGCATTACGTGCTTGATATATTAGCGTTGGATTTTAACGGTCTTTTATCTTCTTAACTATCATACAAGGCCTATGGTGATAGCAGAAGATAAACACATGCAATTCTAATTATTTAAGCAATAAATAGAAAGCATGATCTTATGTGGTAAAAGCCCATGAACCCTAGTAAGACCTTAATTTTACTTAAGTCTTCACTTGAGCTCATTTGCATCTCATCTGGTCCAACCCAGGGCCCTAGCGCCAAGAGCACCTCAGGTGCGCCACCAGGTGAATGCTCCTCTGATGTGTGCCTTTGTGCTCTTGTCTAATCAAATACAATTTGATCTATCTAGACAAGTTTGACTCGCAGGTCAATTATACATTATAAATTAAGTACAAATGTGATTCGCATATCACAAAATAATTTACAAGTTTGATTCCAGGCACGCAGGCCCCAGCACAGCACACATTTAACATGGGCAGTCCACATAAGAATAAATAGACAAGCATCATGGCATCAATCATCATGTGATCCAATCAAGAAATTAAATTTTTGAAAACCCCATAGGCATCAATATTAATTTCCTTATGTGCCCTACAACCTTACAATGGTCCATTGATAGGGATCCACTCATCCATCTAGTTAGATCCTGTGCCCTTGCATGCACCGAGTCCTAACTGACTCGAGTTGACCTAATGGTCAACCATGCATGCGCCAAGGGCTGAACCACCTTCAAGAGTTTTGGCAAGCGGGTGTGACCCCGGGCCTAACTCAAGAGTGTTCATTGGTTGTCTCAACCAGACCTCGCTACACACCTTTGATGCAGTCAACCTATAGCCACCTCATGCTTGCGCACAGGTGCTATCTGGTCAACCCATCTAGGCTGTCAGATGGTCTGATCAGACTAGTTTGATCCATTCTAGATGAAGCTTTCAACCCTATCAACCCATCTAAGGGTTTATTATAGGTGCATCTTAGATCTAGTTGGGCGCGCATGTCATTTAGGGTTTTGTGAAAAACAACAACAACATGCTATAACCGCAACCTACATACATGCGCAAATAGAAACATACTATCATCTAGTATACACGCATGAAGAGTTAACATATGTCAAACAAGATCAACATACATGTAGATGCGCAACCAAGGATCACAAAAATTATCTCACGCAATCATATTACCAAGCTTCAACATTGCTCTGATACCAATTGAAGGGTCCCCTTCAATGGGGAGCGCATGCATATGAAACCCCTTTCAAGAGGGGGGGCGAAAAACCCTTTAGGGTGGCGCATCAAAACTTTCAAGCGGAAGCTAGGGTTTTCATGGATCTTAGCAAGATAATATGATCAACAAGATGGAGTTTAGATCTTTACCAAAGCCATGAAGAAGATGGCGACTTGGAAGAGAAAAATCGAAAGGGATCTTCTCCCTAGTTGACGCACACAAGATGATGTGCTTGCTCCTTGGAGATCCTTGTGCTAGCAAGGTCCTTCAAGGGTTGTCGTATGCAAGGGATGAGATGATCCTTTGGCCGAGAGCTCCTTGTCCAAAACCACCTTCTCGTCGATCACCCTCAAGCGAAAGATGCAAGGCGTTGAGACCAGCCTTCCACATTACCACATGGAAGCGTTTTTCTTTCATTATCGAAAACCGCCTTCCAAAATAGGTAAGTCTCAATGGCTTAAGCGTTCACTCCAAGTGAACGTTCGAAACTTCCTTGCATTGAACCTCTCATTGAACCAAGCGATCACATAGTGAACCGGTTCAATTAGAGTTGGTTCAAAACGCAAATTGAGCCAAGCCACTTGGTCTAGACCATATCAAACCCTAAGGTTCCAGATCCAACCGTCCATCTCCTGATGCTCTTGATCTCACCGATCTAGCATCAACTCTCTCGATCGAAGCTTACCGATCTCAAGCCCTAATCAATCAAACATGATCAGACCAGATCTCACTTACAATCAGAGTTTATTTCCCTTTAAACTGAACCCAAAGAATTCAGTCCACACGATCTGACTTAAGTAAGCCATATCATCACATTGTGCGACCCTAAGGGTTTCCTTTAAATGTCGGTAACGATAACTTACGTTATCACGATCAGTGAGGGGTATCTAGCAACACATCACTGTCTCCCGATATAAAGGAAAGAGTCTTCCAAGACTACACCCAAAACACAGCTCAAGTGTGAATCAAACTCACGAGGCATGCATGTTTCCTTTGCCACTGGATGTTCTTATTGGACAAGCATGTCAAGCCTGTAACTCCAATACGATGAGCATGATTAGATCAGATGATCATAGTCATCTGGGTATGGCCATACACTATCTCAATCATCTCATATAGGGGGGCCCTTTAGAACATCACACTCCTTGAACAAGGAGACGGCAATCCTATATCTATCACTAGTGTCCTAACCTGACTCATGATCATTATCCAAGATAGTCTATAATCATTATCTTTCAAATGATATTGAACTACCTCAAAATAATGACATTCATCATTTAGAAACACAAGTGATCTCAAGTCAAAGGACATGTGCCACTTGATGCATACAAGGAATATTCACATTGTGACAACCAACTGAATATCCTAGTAGGGTCTGTCCAGTACATCCAATGTACCCATGAGTCTACATCTTATTCCATGCTCGAAGCATCCTATAAGATTAGAACACATATTAGTCTTAACCATATCAAGGCTGTCTCATGTTCACCAAGATATCTCGACTAAGGACTTATAGCCTGTCAGCCTAGCTGAACAGCTTTGAGACATTATTCAGAAGTACTCTCATTACAGCAGACAAGATAACAACCTGAATAATAACCATGCCTTTTATAAACACAAGAGTTTATTACATGATACTTATACAATCCCAAGGCCTCAAACATTAGCCTTAAGGGCATACCCCAACACAAGCATGGTACGAGATTGCATAAACTGTTCAAAGACCTGCCACTTGTGCCAAGTGCATGGAGATTTAATTCATAAGCACCCTAACCCTCTTCATCCGACGGTTTCATCATGGTCGTTTGAAATGTGGGGGACGGATATAATAGGGCCAATAGAACCTTCTTCTTCTCTGGGGCATCGATTCATACTCGCAGCAACGGACTATTTCTTCAAATGGGCGGAAGCCATCCCATTAAGAGAAGTCAAGGCCACCAACGTCGTCAATTTCTTTCGTGCAAATGTATTGAGTCGTTTTGGGACCCCTAGAAGGATCATATCCGACAATGGTTTGGCCTTCAAAAATTCCTTGATCTGCAAATTTGCAGAGCATCACAAGATTGATTGGCGGTACTCCTCGATATACAATCCAAGAGTGAATGGATTAGCTGAAGCATTCAACAAGACTCTATGCAAGCTGCTCAAGAAGAGCGTTTCGAAGAACAAAAAGGAGTGGCATCAGAAGCTAGTGGAAGCATTGTGGGCTTATCGAACCACGTATCGTACACCTACACAATCAACACCTTATTCCTTAGTCTTCGGTGTCGAAGCAGTGCTTCCACTCGAGGTGGAAATATCTTCGCTAAGAATGGCAATGCAATGTGACATGACGATGGATGAAAATATCCAGTTACGTCTTGATGAACTAGACACACTGGATGAGCAAAGGCTGGTTGCGCAACAAAACCTAGAGCTATACCAAACGCAAATGGCAAGGGCGTATGACAAATTAGCCAGGGAACGCACTTTCAAGAAAGGAGATCTTGTTCTAGTAATAAGGCGGCCCATCATATTTAATAAGATGACAAAAGGAAAGTTCATCCCTAATTGGGATGGACCTTACGTAATTGAAAAAGTTTACGAGGGAGGAGCCTACCAACTGACAGATCAAGACGGGGCGCATCCGATGCCGCCCATTAATGGCCGCTTCCTAAAGAAGTACTATGCTTAAAGCGCGAACTTGGCTCGGACCAAGCAACATTATGATCAAGAATATTGAGGCCGTTTCCGGTTGGCCATGAGTTAAAACTACGTAAACTCCTTATACGAGCTTTCATCCTAGTCGGATGACAGAGGCGTAAGCTCGCCCCTAGTCGCTTCTAAACAAAAGGAAATTGTCTCGCCAAAAAAAAAAAAAAAATCTAATAATAATAATAATAATAATAATAATCTGCTACCTTCGTTCATAATGTGTTCATATTTCAGCTTGGCTCATTATTGATAATCTGTTGGGCTGGCATCATTATGCCAGTGTTGATCATTATGCCAATGTTGAATGACTCGATCGTGCCGATGGTACAGTCTACCAGGCGTATGGCTCAGGATAATCCGTACTGTCCAGGGCACCAAACTACGGATCAGATTTAGTGGGTTGGCAATACGCAAAAGGGACACCATCCAAAGACACTGGTTTTGTTGGTTGTGCTTTGTCTAGCAACATGGTTAGATTCTTCGAGACTTCAGACGGATCCTGGGATCATGAGCTTGTCATCTCTGTCACACCACTAAAGACAGTACAATATCGAAGGTCCATCAAAGCCGGTGCTGAAAGGACAAGTATGGGCTGGAGGACTTCTCCAGAAAGGGAGCGACGTTGTTTATGTAACAGAGGATGGGGGAAGAAACACAATTTGATGTACCAGAGATCAAAGGAAATTGACTTAGAGGCAGACCACAGACGATCCAGCTGAGCCTGGATGGGAAGCGGCTATATGTTACGAACCCTCTCTTTAATGTATGGGATAAGTAATTTCACGGATCAGATCTAGTGCACAAAAGTTCTCATATCTTGCGGATTGATGTAAGTACTGAAGAAGGTGGATTAAAGTTAAACCCGGACTTGTTTGTTGATTTTGGGTTGGAGCCTGATGGGCCTGCTCTGGCACATGAAATGAGGTATCTTGGTGGCGATTGCATTTCTGATATTTGGATATAAGAAACTTCAGCTGCAGCAGCAAAGAAAATATACCGGTTGTGTGGTTGTACAATGCTATAGCAATCGCAATAATTCGCAGAACAATATTTCGTAATCGGAAATTTGTGAACTCCTAGATTTGACTGCTAGATTCTGTAATTTAATATAAATATATAAAAAAAAACCTGTAGAGATATCCCCCTAATATCTCATATGCGATCCTGTTAAGTAGCAATATGAACGGTATAAATAAGACATCATGCAAATCATTGCAGACTAAAAAGGGGGAGAGTCATCATCACATCAATTACCCTGCGTTCCCAACTAACTAAGAACAAAGGTGATGACTAAAATTAGTCACAATCCTGAACCGGTAAATGGTGAAGCAAAAAGTACAAAACACCTCAAAGTCTTAAGAATCCAAGTGCAGAGTACAGAAAGAAATACATCAAAATTCCCCGACTATGTTCCGGAGGACGTGCCTTCGTTCTTCAATAGCGGAAATAAGTTTGCCACGTTCAACTTCCTTCATCTCGCGCTGAGCTTCTAAAGAAGCTTGGTGGACTTCAGTTGCGTCAATTAACTCTGAATTCTGTGCTTTGGCGGCTTCAATGTTCTCCAAATTGTTATCTCAACTTTGCATGTCAGAAATTGCTGCACATCTCTCTGATAGAAGCCTCTCCCTTTCTTCGTCAATTTGTTCCATGCGTGCGTCAATCCGCCTCACTTCAGCTCTGGCTAAGTCGCGAGACGTCATCATGGCATTCTTCTTGATAATTAAGCTGTCTTGAAGAGACCACAAGTCCTCCAAAACGATTACCTCTTTGTCAATTTGAGAATCAATAGCAGAAGTATCCAAACTGTTCAACAAGCCCTGCTCAACCTCAAGTTGCTTTAAGACTTCTACTATCTCCCGACTCAGCCTTTCCCAAGTAGCCTCCAGAGCTCTAAAACTGGTCAAAGTTTGCGAGATGCTATCTGAGGAAGTCAGAAACTCTTCCACCGTGGGAAATAAGTCCTCGTCACGAAATATGCCAAGGTAGTCAGAGATAAAGAAGCGGGCTACTCTCTCCTGCGATCGCCGGATTGCATCCGAAATTCGAGAGGTAAATGGCTGGGAAGGTGGCGGCTTGGTAATCTCCCGAACTTCGCTTACAGCCCCTGAAACAACAACATGTGTTAGGCTACTTAAGGAAGACAGTGGTGCATGACCGGTACATGACAAACTGTGCAGGCGTGACGAGATTACCTTTGTCGGAGAACCCGTCCCGTTGGAATCCACCATCGTCAAAAGAGTGACCGTCCTCAGTGCTTGCCCCTTCCACACCTGTCACAAAGTTAAAATAGATTACCGACAAAACAAGAGTGCCAAAGGTTTCACTATATACACTAAAACAAGCCGTCCGGCATGTAGTACAAATCTGGTTACTATTGCTGAAAGAACCGACTCGCGATCAGGTATATCGGATTGCATATCAGCAGAGAGAATAAGGAGGACATACCTTCATTATGCAAATTCGCCACTCCTGCAACAGCTTGCTTAGCACGAGGTACCAGACCCACCGAAGACCCTCCTGTCGTCATAATAGATTGTGTATGGTCAAGAAGTGACGATGATTATACGCAACTAAAGAGACAATACCGACAATAAGAGTCGATTGGAAACAAGTTACAGTATGAAAAGGGGAAACTCTTCTCCCATTACCATAGTAGTGTAATGCAGTTAAGAGGTAAAGGTGACGATGAAAATTACCGTCCTCCACAGCCTCCTCATCCCATGCGGCGGTGTCCGGACCTTCCAACACAGGCACTGAAGATGTCAAAAAATTTGCTAAGTGATAAAGTCAAGATAATCTAGTCCTCTCAAGCCCTCAAAGTTCAGGTATGAGAGACAGTCACTATCGTCAAAATATATGAAGGAGAGACTCGTGTCCCCGCTAGTTTCCTGAAAACATTTTACCAGTATAAGAAAAAATGAGAAGTTACCATTATTCAAGGGAGATACCCCTTCTACCTCGGTCCCCAACGTACTTAGCACATGCCTTAAATCTGCAAGCAAAAGAACCATGTAATCATCGTTAGAGGCCCCATTCAAAAGGTTTATTATGCGTAACTTAAACTACAGTATCATGGAGACAAGAGTAATAAATGAGGATTATAACTCATGAACTCTATGCCTCACTTGTCTCTAAGTTGATCGGAGAGCCCCTCGAACCCGTGCAGGGATCAGCTTTCTTCGTAGGTTCCACCGGAACATGAACAACTGCACCGAGATTAAATCTTGAGCTAAGCGCAAGGAATTTTGTGATCTATATAATCTGAATAATACGTACTTCCTTTCAGGGCTCCAATGACATCATCAGATGAATCGCTGGAATAATGCTTTAACAGTCCAACAGTGTCGATATCATCCATGTCCACAATATCATCGGGAGGGTGGGCATTTACCTGCTCGGCAACCAGGGTTGCGGCTCGAACCTCTAGGGAGCACAAAATATGTTAGAGATAACCGCTGTGTCAATAAAATGAGTGCGTAAAAAAGGGAGTACAAAGATCATCACAAGCCAACAAAGACAAATATATAGTGAAGAAGATAGCACCTGTGGTGGTCGGCTCATCCTTGTTCGCTCGCTGCAGAGTTGTACCATCGCCCGGTGACCCTTCGACACTGAGAACAGATTTTGATTCTCGTATATGACCTGTACCCTGCACCCCAAGCAGAGAGAAAAGGAAGAGAATGTCAAATCGTCGGTATTGCGTATCATAAGGAAAAGAAAAGATAGATGCTACCTCAGATAGACTGGGTGATGCCGCCCCCAGGTCCAGGACCTTTAGCCGCTTGGAGGATGAGGACCGCGAGAGATCAAATTCAAAGCCGTACGATGGTCGGTTAGTTGTCCTCTGTAAAAATTTCCGCGGATGGGATTTCTCGGAGAAACAGTACGTATCCTTGATATCATAACTGAAGAGCACCTTCAAATGCATAGAATGCCACCTCAAGTATTCATAACTGCACCTAGGAATCCGGCCACGAGCCGGGATAGCATATGACGAGTGGGTCCCACGCCGGAGCAGCAAACACCAACAAGAAGCCACTGTCACAAGGTCACCTGATAATCTTCCATAATCAAGGACGTTTTGAGGAATAGCTTGATCAAAACCAAATTGGCAAGCGCATCTGTGAGGGTTGTACACTTCCAAGGACGCAAGACTTCCACTCCTAAAGGGGAGCCAACCCACACGAATGCTCACAAGGAACTCGGTGGCAAGCCACCCGTCCTCTGTCAATACGCCAGTGGGGTCATCTTGAATGTCAACCTGTTCATCTAGGCATCCTGCTTTGTTGGGAAATATGACCCGGCGATGCCCGAAGACCTTATCCTTATGAAAATATAAACGCGCCTCAAGATCCTTGAAGTAAACTGGATGGGCCCCAGCAATGCACACCATAAGGGGTAATTTGCGCTTCATAGCCTCAGAAGCGACGGTGTTATATAGCCCTTGGAATTGCAAATTGAACCATCCAAACAAGTAGTGGAGTGGAATTAGCGTGTCCTTTGAGCCCGGGAAATCAGCGGTACATGCCTCTCTTAAAGACCGAAATAAATTCGACAACGCTGCCGGGGCTAAGGAGAGACGAACTCCCCGCGCCAGTCTATCGGCCATAATGAAAACCTCAGGTCTAATGCGGTTTGGATACTTGTAGGGGATAGCAAAATAGCATAGCCAACAGGCCAAAAATGCTGTGAGAAACGTAGCTCGATCCATTTCCTTTGCTGTGATAGGAGGCCGAGGGGGCGTATCATAATCCTGCACTAAAGTGTTTTCGGAACCGACACCAAAGGGATCACGTGGCGAAGGGAAACCGGTCTCGTACGAGGTACCTAAGTCAACAAAATGTAAGATCCACTGAGTAATAGAGACAGCCCCGGAATACCGATGGAGTAGCTCATAGAAGTGGCGGAACACGGCCTTGAGAGAGGGAGAACATCGAAACTCGCCATGTGCAGTCTCACCAAAGAGCGTTTTTTCATCCGGCACATGCTCATCATATCGAGCACCTAATATAGGAAGCCCGCAGACATATCGCATGTCCCAGAGACTCGGGACAATCTCCTCTTCAGAAAGATAACATGTATTTGTGGCTGGGCTCCAGTGTTCTAAGATGCCCTTTAGCAAAGTGACATCATACTCGTAATTAAATAGTAACAATATGATGGCCTCATGGATCCCGGCTTTCTTAAGAATCTTTCTCTCACTACGCAGGATATACCGTGCCCACTCCGTGTAGCCAGGATGGTGCGTGACACTACCACAAATGTTAAACCGCGAGGCCCATCTCGGTACGCGTTTAGAAGCCATCTCCAAGCCTAAAAAGAAATTTGATTCTTGGTTAGGTGTTCTGGTGTTGGGCTCAAGACACAAGCATAGGTCGGGGCCTTGATCAAAGATACGGGATCTGTTCATCATTCCGACGACACTACGCTCTAGAGGCGTCCAATTTCCACTCTCAAAAGGGGGGTGAGGCTTGTGCTCCGTTGGCAATAGAGGCATGGACAAATGACGGGGTATCTTGTTATGGAATACGTCCCTACCCTCCAACATCACATCGCGCCACTCGTGCCATATCCCCCGAAAGTGGCCGAGGGAATCACACTTCTTAATGTACTCGTGCCATTCTAATAGCAAGATTTTGTTCATCAATATTCCTATATTACTCCTCACAATAAGGTAACCAAATTAACCACATGCACATAATTTTGACTTCATTATGAATTTGAAAATTGCATAAAGATAACATAATAGGTATTTATATTTATATGAGAATAAGAAATATTACATGAAATGTGTATAATGTAAAAAAAATGCATACCAGAGGCATATCAAAAGCCACAAAATTTCCAACAGGTTTCTTTGCAACAAACACCATTCGAATATTTGACAAGTAAATAGTTCCCTTTGCTTTGACGA